>QXTE01000019.1:9286476-9304962 GCA_003942145.1 Platysternon megacephalum | reverse complement strand
GGAGTACGACTGCTCCCCCAACAGAGGTACTACCCCTCCCTGGCAACCCCATACACGCTTCACAGGTAACAGTGCAGGGGAAGACCATGCCTCAAAAAAGCCACCACATTGCCTTCTGTTTATATGGACTTGGCGTGCTAATATTGTAACTATCTGGGGCTAGTCTGGACTTAAAAAGGACAAGTAGCTGGACAACCAAAACATGCTACAGGGGAGCAAGATGCTGATCCAACTATTTGCTCCCACCAGAAGACTCCATGGCTCTAGCTTCCTCTTCTGATCAGTGGAGCTCATGAGGCCATCATACCATTAATGGCACTTTATAGTTTCCAGCACTTTCGTTCTCTCACCCTGTAGATTAGTCTTTGCCCCTATCCTTTCTGCACACTAATTCCTCACTTACCTGTCAACATTAACAAGGCTTCTTTAGTTAGGCCAGTTAGTATTTTAGATTTCCTATGAGCATTTTAGGCAGAAAATTGCAATATCAAACAGGATTACTACATCAATTTATCAACTGCATTGAAATTTAATGGACGTATGACAACAGTATACACAAGAAAAGACTAAGTGAAATACAGTAGTTTTAAAGCAGAATTTTTTTTTGTTTTTGGAGAGAAACCTTCTACTACAACACAGTACACTAAAGTAGCACTGCTGCTTTGTTGGAGACAGTGGTCACCCAGTGTGCCCAAAAGAATGTTCAATTCCCAATTTTAAAGTGAGAATGAAGCACCATCTAAGGGAAAAACAGGACTGAAGACTGTACAGGTCTGTCTCATCTACGCTAGGGTTACGTTCCGCGGTCAGCGCCTAAAGCGAAAACCACANCGCCTAAGATGCGACAGACCTGTACTCTAAAACAGAATCACTTCCTCACTAACAGGCTCATCTCATTTAGCTACCAGTTTATATGGCTTATAGTGGCCAAATGTTTCAAATGGTAGGATCTAAAATGCATAATGACAAAGTTCTCTATTAATGTTTTAACAGACTGGTCACAATAACATTAGCATGGGAGACACAAACAGCCTGACACTATGGCAACAGACCCTAACTTTTTCTAAGTAGGTAAGAATATATAGTTACCCAAGTTTTCTCACTGCACATACCCCCTCAACAAATACTCCACTCACGTGTTGGAAACTGAGGTAAACATGGGTTGCCATCTTCCAGCTTGAGCTGAACTCGTACTCTGCCTCTATATTGTACATCACGGTTCCACTCTCTAGGGTACAACTTGTTCTTCTGGCAAATGGAAAAAAGAATAACATAGTTAAACTAGAGATTAAGAGGCAGAAAGGCATTTTAGAAGATAAGCTTCAGACATTAAAGAAATATTAATTTAAAATTGCTATGTACTAAAATGCCCATAACCAGTGAGCTCATAGATGTACACCTTTTTGAGGGAGGTGTCACAGCCATGTAGACTTTATGTACATGCTTTGAAAGTGAACGGTCACACATGCTTATTGGGAAAATATGATCATACTCTGAACTTTACAACTAACCCAGTGGTATGTATACTAAATAACTTCAGAACAAAATTTCAGAAGTTAAGGCAATCTAGGTGTGGGTTGGATTAGTGAGGATGAAGTGAATACTGTTAAAACACTGGATAACATTCTTTCAAAGAAAGCAGAATAGTTATCCTCACCCAGATTTCCCTTCAGAAAATAATTCATACAGCACAAAACCAGAGAGGTGTTTCAAGACATATTGATAAAAGTAATTTACAGATGACACAAAGATTGGTGAAGAGATGAATAATGATGTAGACAGGACAGTCATACAGGGCCATCTGTATCACTTGGTAACCTGGGCCCATCTGAACAAAAGGCATTTTAATACAGCTAAATGCAAAGTTATACATGTAGGAACAAGAAACGCAGGCCACACCTACAAAACGGGGGACTGCATCATGGAAAGCAGTGACTGAAAAAAAATTAAAAATCGTAGTGGACAGACAACTGAACATGAAGAGGGGAGAAGTGAGTACGAAGGTGATTTTAGCATTGGTGAGACAGATACTGGAATACCTTGTCAGTTCTGATGTCCACGTTTTAAAGAGGATGTGGAAAAATTGAAGAGGGTGAAGAAAAAAGCCACAAAAATGATTTGAGAACTGGAGAAAATGCCTGTGAAATCTCAATCTGTTTAGCTCAGTGGTTCTCAACCTTTCCAAACTATGGTACCCCTTTCAGAAGTCTGATTTTAGGTTATCAAAAAAATTGAAAGATGACTTGATTACAGTGTCTAATGTCTAAGAACCTTCATGGGGAGAAAGTACTGAGTAATAAAAAGATCCATAATCCAGGGGAGAAAGACATAACAAGAACAAATGGCTTGAAGTTAAAGCCAGACAAATTCAAATTAGGCACAATTAAAAAAACCAAAACAATGAAACCCACACAGTGAGCGTGATTAGCCAGAGGAACAAACTACAAAGGGAAGTGGTGGAGTCTCCATCTCTTGGAGACTTCAAATCAAGATGTGTTTTAGCCAAGCCCTAGTTATTAGTCTCAATACAGGGTAACTGGGTGAAATGTAATGGCCTGTGACATACAGGAGGTCAGACTAGATGATCTAATGAACCCTTCTGACCTTAAAAAAAACAAAAAACCTGGGTCTATGACATATGGAAACCATTTATAGGGCTTAGAATTCAAGTATGACAATGTGTATTACCACATTTACTGAAGAATATCATTAAGATTTTATCTTTAAACAGACATTACCATCAATTAATTATTTATGTTTGTCTATTTTCTGTGTAAGTTTTGTTTAGATTTTTTTTAAAACACCACATTTTAATGATTGTTAATTGTTCTGTGAATGTACTAGCAGTTATGAGAGGAAAATTAATTATTTGTAACTTAGCTGCATACCTATTTGTATTTAAACATCCTGATAAAGTCACTGCTCCCAAAGTTCCAGAGATAAGCCACACACCCTGATAGAAGTTATCTGAAAGGAGGAGTATGAAACATTACATCTCAGTGCCCTATCAGCACTGCATTTTGATAAATCTGATTAAGGTTTTGTCAATTTTGTGTTAGAATTTTGTAATTTAGAAATGAAGGTGGCATCATTTAAGCAATCCATACAGAACACTGAGGGAAGTGTCATCTAGACACAGGGGAAAGATCTAAACCTTTGACATTCTTCAAGACAATAGGGAAGATTACATGCTGCACATCCAGAGCCCAGGGCAAAGGTGGCTTTAAAATCCTTGAGATTCTGGGTAGTTCGAGCACTGAAACCGCCCCTGGCATAATTTAGGCAGATAAAGTTACAACAGCCCCATGTGGGATGCCTCTGAGCAGCTCCACAACACAGTGCTATGGCCCTATCTCCATCATACTTCCCATACTTGACCTGTGAGAGCCACAGGCTGTCTTACGCAGCAACCACATCTGAAGAACTCTTCCCCAGGTGGATAAGGGGCTTTTATAACTCCTATCCAGCACACTGGGTCTAGGCCAGGGAATGTCTATACGCATCAGAGATTCACAGAGTCTAAGGCTATAGGGGACTACTGCGATCATCATAAGATAGAGGTACTTGAAAGTTCCTTTCAAACAACTAATGTTTTAAATTTTCCTGAAGATGCTGATGAAACCAATCTAATGCACTAATTCTTAAAAACTTTTATTACTGAAAAATGTGATGCTCACTTGAAAGTTCTGAAACCCTTTGTAATCCCTAGTAAAGATTCTTCCTCTCTTATTTGGCTTTGCTCCTGTTACAAAAGTAAGTCAATAGTTGTGTCTCCCCAAGGGATAAGAAAAAAAATACAGACAAGTCTCTGAAAGCATAATGATAAAGGTATATATGCTTTGAAATATATCACGGTCAACTTAATTTCCAATTTTTGTTACAATAATGCTAGCAACTTTGATTGTACAGATTAAAGAAAAAATCTGATTTATGAAAATTTAAGATGGCGCTGGCAAAATTCATACCCGAATGAGCAAGTTTTATGGTATTACTGGTTATATTTTATATTAATGGGCATTTCATGTGCCAGAGAATAACTGAAGTGTTCTTTATTTCTCAGAAAAAATCTCTTTATATTTAATTATGACTAATGACTTGGTTGATGCTGTCAGGGTATTTGAATGTATACATTAAAAGGAAGATCTTATTGATGAAAACCCTAAATATTTTTATGAGGATATAAGTTTAACCTAAAAATGAATACTGTAAATGTACGGTACTGGAGTAATTACTCTTTTCTGTTGTCAAACTGCACTTTAAGTGCCAATGCAGTTAAACTATCAGAATTTTAATGCCAAAAGAGACATCTATGACCTGTGACATATAGGAGGTCAGACTAGAATTTCACCCAGTTACCCCTGCATGAAGCCCAATAACTTATATTTGGCCAACACACATCTTTGAGAAAGGCATCCAGTCTTGATATGAAGATGCCAAGAGAAGGAGAATCCATCACTTCTCTTACTAGTTAGTCCCAATGGCTAATTACCTTCAATGTTAACAAAATTGTGCCTACTTTCTAATTTGAATTTGTCTGGCTTCATCTTGCAGCCAGAGCCGTCCCTTGGGTAGGGTGAATCGGGGAGACTGCCCAGGGCCCTGGCTTTGGGGGGACCTGTGCTTTGATAAAATTGGGACTGTCCCGATATTTAGCCCTTTGTCCCACGTCCCGATCAATGTACGATCGGGACACCATTTGTCCCAATATTCAGGTGAGGTGGGAGGGATGAGGAGGCAAACGGGGAGGCGAGGGGAAGGGGGTGAGGAGGCAGGCGGGCGGGCAGATGGTGAGGAGAGCGGTGGTCAAGCGGGGGGAAGGAGGTGTGCCGGACGGACGGCGAGGAGACTAGCGGGTAGGCGGGCGGGATGAGGAGGCGAGTGGCGGACGCTTGGGCGCGAGGAGACTAGCAGGGAGGCTGATTTGTCCCGGGCCCCGCACCCACCTAGGGACAGCCCTGCTTGCAGCCATTGTTTTTTGTTATGCCTTTCTCCAATAGGTTAATGAGCCCTTTAGTACCTGTATTTTCTCCCCATGAAGGTACTTAGACACTAATCAAGAAAACTCATGATGTACTTTTTGATAAGCTAAACAGATTGAGCTCTTTAAGTCTATCACTGTAAGGCGTTTTCTCTAGCCCTCCCGTTTTTAAATTTCTTTTCTGTACTCTCTCCAATTTTTCCAACATCCCCTTAAGTATTAAGTTAACTTATATTCAAAGAAATCAGAGGACTTGGTTGATAGGTTTACATGACAATGGTTTTTCTACAGCACATTTTTAATGTTTTTTTTAAAAATAAGTCTTTAATGTATTCATAAAGATTCACGTTACCTCTACAAGCACATTGAGTCCAATTGCTGCACATACATCTTGGATTTCTGTAGATGTGGGATTTTCAATGGCCTATTAAAATAATGTTTTAAGTTACTACATTGCCTTTTTTTTAAATTAGTCTACTGCTGAGAAACAAATCCATAGTAATTAGGTGTTGATTGGATGAGCTCCTGAAATTCCTCAGGGGAAGCAGCAGTCAGGGAAAGGAAGGGCACAAAGATGGATCAGGGAAAACAGATCAGCTTGCTTCTCCACTTATGTAAGTTATTTGTGAACCAGGACATGTACATTTCCTGGAATATATCAGAAAGAAAGGAACAAAGCACCATAGGAGAGGAAAAAAGAAGCATGGGTTCAAACATTAGCTGTAGACAGGCCTCGGCAGGAACCCAGGAAGAAGTGGGGACAGAGTTAGTACTTTAGAAAAACAATTTTGGTTTCTTTGGAGTGAGATAGGAGTAAGAGATTTCTGTGTGTGTGGCTTAAGCAATTAGAAGGGGGGAAAAAAAACCCCAAGACCCAAACACCAACCTGCAGCAATGAGCCTCAGTCGGACCTACAGACTTGGGCTTGTGTGATGTTCTCACTTGGGCTGGAGCCTGGGCTCTGAGACACACTCTGCTCAGTGGGTTTCAGAGCCCGGGCTCCAGATCAAGCAGGAATGTCTACTCTGCTATTTTTAGCCTGTAGCACAAGCCTGAGTTTATAAGACCCAGGCTCAGAGACTTGCTGCTGCAGGGTTTTTGTGGGTGGGTAGAGACACCCTCAGTTACAGACTGAGGAACTAAGAGAGTATTGACTTAGTGACAGGCATCTCTTGCCAAGGATTCAGCTAGAGATTGAAGAGAAAGGAACAGAAGGCCAGGGCATCAGTTATCAGAGATGTAGGGGCCTGATCACTCAAGTAACAGAGTTAACTACTAGTTCAAGTTAAAACAACTGACTTTTTGCTATCACAGGAAAAACATCTAAGAAAGTATATGGAGAATATGGATGTTTTAGTAGTCATTGTTTAATCACTTCTCGGTAAGCCATGTACTATATGTCTATTCCACTATCAGCTGGGCTCCTATTGGATCCTGAAGCACTAGTTGTGGACACAGATGTAACAGACAAGAAATGATACATTACAAACAGTGACTCAAATGTGCTCTATTTCCCATCATGCTTGATATTACAGGGAGCCTCTAGGGTCAAAACAATAGTGCAAAACACCCACATCTAAACTAGTTAGATAATCAAATGACAAGCAAATTATTAAGGCAGCCTTAAAAAAATCCTTGTTGCCCAGGTGATCAGTATCTGTTTCCCTCATCACTGCAAGAATGGGCAAGAAGATTTTGTGCTAGTAAGTTTTCAAGAGATTTTCAAGGTTGCATTCGGTCTCTCCCAGCTGATGTGTTTGAGCCTTGCTCATGTGACAATAAAAGGTTCTGAAACCAGCCTTTCCCATATTGAATTCACATTTTGACAACAATGGTCAGTCTTCAAATATGTTACAGAATTCAATCAACTTTCCTCCCCTTCTCATCAAAAAAACTTAAGTAGCCTTGTCCACAATTGTTAGTTCCTTCCCAAACTCCCTCCAAGCTATCATGAAGCAAAACTTTTCCCATGCCACCCACAAATTACTTTGTCCATAGGTATTCTTCTTCCTTCTGCTATTGTCTTCTTGTTATTTAAGTATGCTGGATAGATGCAGATGAATCTTTAAAAAAGAAAAAAAAAAAAAGTCATAAGTTCTGAAAATACTGGTTTTTGTAATATCTTCTAAAGCACACACACACAAAAAAACAAAGGAATCCCAACTTCTAAAACTTGGAAACTGTCATACCAAATCAGACCATTGGTTTATCTAGTACAATTGCAAGATTGTGAAAGCACCAGACAATTCAGGGAAAGATGCAAAAAACCACACCGTGGACAATGATGGAACCACCATAGGGACAGATTCTTCCTAATACTGGGTTAGTGGCTAGCTAAAACCCCGAAGCATGAGTTTTTATATCCCTTACAATTTTGTCCTATTTTAAGCAGCTGTGAAAGCTATTATAAAAAAATCAATTCCTTTGCTAAATCCTGCTAAGCTCCAGAATTTGATATCTTGCAACAGAGAACTCCACTGTCTAATTATCAAAAAAAAAAAAAAAAAAAAAAACCCACAAAAAATCGTTAAGTTGTAATTTGTCATCTTTCAATTTCATTTGGAAACCTAAATTCTAGCATTATTAAAGAGTAAACAGGAATTCCTTACTAACCTTCTCTACACTGATGATTATATTGAAGTTGCCAGACATTTCCCATTATATGACACTACCAGAATTGGAGAAGAGGGAGAACTGGGAATGATGGGGCTAAGAATCTATGCAAATACATGGGAAACCTACTGGCAAAGTGTGTTCTCCCTCCACCTCTAGTGCTGATCTACACAGAGGATGACAACCTACTATTTTTATCAGTTACTACAGTGGCAGAGGTACGTGGAGTGAATCTAAAGGTTTCAACCCTGATGATGAACCAGCTACATGATGGAGTTTGTTTTTTCAGTTTGCTTTTTTTAAAACCTAGGCAACTGCATACAACAAATGACAATAAAAGAACATTATTAAGGTTGCAAAATCAAGCATTCAAAAGTTAGGACATGCCTGAATTAAGGTTGCCTGGGCAACCTTGATTCAGCCCCCTTGCGCATATGCATTATCTTTAAATACACAACTCCTATTTTTTCACAGGACCCATACCTCATTCAGTGCACAGGATGGACTGAGCTCTAGAAATGAATCAGGGTTGTATAGTAAAGGAGACTGTTTTCTGCAGAATTCCCACCTTATTTGTCACCAAAATTGGAAAGTATGTAGTAAATGAGGCAGCAGACAGCAGGAAGATGAAGGATGGTTCACATGATTAAGGTAGATGACTACTGCTCTGGATTAGATGTCACTGCCACACATAGGTGCCGACTTCCCCTCTGTCCAGTGGGTGCTCCTCTGGCCCCACCCCTGCACTGCCTTCACCCCACCCCCATTCCACCCCTTCCCCAAAGTCCCCACACACCCTGCCTTTTCCCACCCCCTTCCCGCCCCCATTCCACCCCCTTCCCCTAAGTCTCTGCCCCTGCCCTGCCTCTTCTCCACCTCCTCCCCTGAGCACGCCGCATCCCCCTCCCTCCCGGAAAGTCGTAAGTGCCGCCAAACAGCTGTTAGGCGGGGAGCGCTGGGACAGAGAGGGAGGAGTGGGGATGTGGCATGTTGGGGGTCAGAGAAGGAGGCAATGAGAGCTTGGCAGCTGGTGGGTTCGGAGCACCCGCTAATTTTTCCCCCTGGGTGCTCCAGCTCCAGAGCACCCACGGAGTCGGCTCCTATGCTACTACAGAGTTCCTGTATGATGTTTATCAAGTCACTTAAACCCAGCCTTTCATAGGTTGTCACAAGTTGTTTGTTCCTCATTTTCTGGGTGCCCAAATTGAGATCCTGGGACTCAATGCCGAGCACTCACACCTGCAACAGGTATCAGTGGGATCTGTGCTTCAATATATAAAGTGCTATATAACACTAAGTATCCTGAAAAAAAACAGGTCCCAGGCACCTAAAATTTGTGGATACTCTTCACCTTCCATTCTCTGTGCCTCAGTTCACCATGGGTAAAATGAGAATATCATCACCCCCTCACCTCACAGGAGTATTGCAAAGATAAAATTAATCTCTATGAAGCACTCTGATACTGTAGTGATAATCCCATAGAAAAGCCCATGAGAAAATTAACAACACTGTCTTCAGAGTAGGGTTTGAATAGTGTACAGCACATAAAGCCTAGGGCCGCACACTGAATAGGGAGAAAACAAAATATTGAATAGTGGCTCCTCAAGTGAGCACAGCCCATCCTGCCCACTGAATGAGGCATTGGCGGGTCCTGTGGGGAAATATTTCTGTGACCATGTAACTAGAGGCTGTAGCGTAACGTATCCGCCCAAGGGGACAGATTTAAGGTCGCCTGTGCTAGCTCTGAGTGCCTGACTTCGCAGCGCTGCTCATTTAAGGTAACACTGTCTGGGCGTAAATGTACACACCTCTTGCTGCCACCTATCGCCCCCTCCACGCTGGATCACTTCGTTACACCTCGCCGCTCACTCGCGCCCCCTATTCAGCCCCATACGCGTTTCCGCCACCCCTCCCGGAGCCCCTTCGCTGAGCTGGGGCGCCCAGCCCCGCACGCAGCTGTCACCCGCTCGCCCAGCAGGTGGGTCCCATCCCCCTTCCATAGGCAAGGAGCGCGGGGCAGGAGCAGCCCGGGGGCAGCGCCCATCCGCCCAGGGCCTCCTCTGGGGGACCAGGCCTACAGGACGAGTGCGGGCCGGGGGCAGAGTAGCCCCAGCGCCTCCTCCCACCCCACCGACGCAGAGGCCACAGCGGAGCCAGAGCGACCGAGTAGCCCGGGCGCCGCCGCCGCCCCCGAGGTACCGCAAACAGGAGCCGCCCCCGAGGTACCGCAAACAGGGGCCGCCCCCCCGCGGGTGCCGTTACCTCTCCTTGTCCACCGGGGAGGTGGCGGCCCAGGCCATGGCGGGGGGGGAGGGGGTAGCACCGCCTCCCCCGCTATCACTCACTACTGCGCGCTCGCGCCTCCAAACACAGAGCTCTTGCCGGGGCAGCAGGAATTGCGAGAGGAGGGCCCGCCCACAGAATCGCGGAAGCCCTCGCTGCCACATTCCTATTGGACCACAGAACTATCACTCAAGGAAGACTGTACAAGCGGCATCCTATGGGTCGTGCTCTTTAACTCTCGCGACATTTGAATCGGGAGGCCGGGCGAACAGCTTCCTGCCGGTGCACGACGCGCATGTTTTGTTGTGCGCACGCGCTCTCTGAGTTAGCGGCGCGCCGTGGAGGGGGGAGGTCGGCGGTGTGCGGGTTGCTCCCCCGATCGTTGCCCCGCTTCGCGGCCCGTGGCCGGCCTAGCACGCCGGAGCCCGGTTAGGCCTCCATAGCGCGAAGGGCGCTGAGGCCCCGCTGCTGCTCCGGGCCGCGTTCGGGCCCGCGCTGCTCTGTCCGCAGGCGGCCGGGCTGTGCCCAGACTTCCCGGCAACGCAGCGCCTGAGCCCCTGCCCGGGAATGGATGGAAGTGCGATGCCCCCCCACCCGGCTAGTACAGAGTCGGGCGCTAGTCGGGTTGAAGCCCCAGGTCCTGCTGGCAGATGATTCATCGCAAACGCTTCCATTGAAATAGTTTCCTGCCCCTGCCGTCTCAGACTCAAGCTTCAAAGCGTGAAACCCAAAGGTTCAAAGCCCAGCTGGCAAATACAGAGCGCCCAGGCTTTGTGAAAATCACATGGCACGTCAAATAATCTGATGCCTTCCTCGGGGGCTGACTCACGATTTTTGAAAGTCTGGGGTCGGCAATCCTGCCCCAGCTTCCACTCCCATCAGTCAGCGGCATAATACGGTGATAATTTATGGCAGGACTACTGCTGATCAAAGTGCACACGAGGGACAGGGAACTAGCACCGTATGACATTGTCCACCAGCATCTTATTTTAGTATGGACAGAGTTTAGTTTGTGGGTAGTTGGGTTGAGTATCACTGGTTTTCCCCCCATTCTGAATTCTGCCCCCAGTTGAGCACTGTATGGCAAAAGTTGCCTATAGGGTAGAGCTTCAGTATATGCAAAATCGGTTCTATTCTGGAGTAAATAGGTGGATGGACCTTATTGTATAATACAGGGGTCGGCAACCTTTCAGAAGTGGTGTGCCGACTCTTCATTTATTCACTCTAATTTATGGTTTCGCGTGCCAGTAATACATTTTAACGTTTTTAGAAGGTCTCTTTCTATAAGTCTATAATATATAACTAAACTATTGTATGTAAAGTAAATAAGGTTTTTAAAATGTTTAAGAAGCTTCATTTAAAATTAAATTAAAATGCAGAGCCCCCCGGACCGGTGGCCAGGACCCGGGCAGTGTGAGTGCCACTGAAAATCAGCTCGCGTGCCGCCTTCGGCACACGTGCCATAGGTTGCCTACCCCGGTATAATATAACCACCTATTTTATTAAACACATGCAATGTTGACACTAAAAGTACTGGCATGCCTGCTAGTCTCTGCAAGAGTGGTGATGCTACAACCATAGAAACCTTTGACAGTGCTAATTCTGTATCCACAGCCCTGGTTTTTTGAAATTGTGGGAGGGGCGGGTGGTTAAATGTTGCTGTGATCACCCAATTCAATAATTAAATTTAAAGAGACTTGCAACACAGTTATTTACATGACTTACACTCAAGTATCAGAGGGGTAGCCGTGTTAGTCTAGATCTGTAAAAAGCAACAGAGAGTCCGGTGGCATCTTTAAGACTAACAGATGTATTGGAGCATAAGCTTTCGTGGGTGACGTCTGACGAAGTGGGTATTCACCCACGAAAGCTTATGCTCTAATACATCTGCTAGTCTTAAAGGTGCCACAGGACTCTCTATGACTTACACTGTGATTCACCATGCCTATTAAGACAGACTAGATCTCTAACCCCTTCTATTTTTCTCACTTAATTGCCTGATAAGTACAAAACCACACTACACTATGTGTGTGAGACAAATCCACAGTAGGGGGTAGTATGGGTTTGGAAGGATTAGATCATCAATAAATGTCAATTTCACGATACATAAAAATGATAAAATTTTGATAATCAAAATGTACATATAGGAAAAGTAACAAATGCTGTTTGATTTTAGGATATATACTTTGTATATTTTGATATGTGATGTTTACAGTTTATTTTAACCGTTATAAAAGGTTTAACTTTTTGAATCTCAACGTTTACTATCATTAAATTATTTTCAGAGTTCCTCACCCCTCGTCCCGCAATTTCCAGTAACTCTGAGTTTTGAACATTAAAAAAATGCTTAAACAGCATAATTTTGTGCAACTGTGAATTTAAATAAATAAAAATAGAAAAAATGCTTAAATAAATGGATATCTGTCAAAATTATTTTTTTTTAAATCAAATTCTGCCAAGCCTATATGTAAGGCATAGGATAGCTCAGTGGTTTGAGCATTGGCCTGCTAAACCCAGGGTTATGAGTTCAATCCTTGAGGGGGCCATTTAGGGATTTGAGGCAAAAATCTGTCTGGGAATTGGTCCTGCTTTGAGCAGGGGGTTGGACTAGATGACTTCCTGAGGTCCCTTCCAGCCCTGATATTCCACGAGAAATCTCTGATAAATTATTCAGCACTACATCACATTATGAGTCAGAAGGAATCAGTGTTGTAATTTAAATTACACATTTGTTGTCCCAATCTGAGAATATAAACCAAAAAACGTGCCTAGGATACTGTTTGCTAAGGGGCCTGATCCAAAGCCCAGTGAAGTCAATGGAAAGGAACCCATTAATTTCAATGGGCTTTGGTCAGGCTCCAAATGACTAATAGTGAAATGTTTTAAACTAAATGTATTAATAAAAATATGAATCTTATTCTGTAGAGTTCTCTGATAGTCATACTTTCCTTTTAAATTCATGTTTAGGGATCAGAAGCTTTCACTTACAGAGGTGTACAGATTAAAAAGGACCTTAAAAAACCCACTAGAGTAAGAGAGAGGTTGAAGAGCTATAAGGGCTGTACTGAGAGGCAAGCAGAAGAAAGAATTCCCTCACCTGGGTTGGCTGTTGATTAGGGTGACCATATTTTCCCAAAGGGAAAACCACATGGGGCCAGCCTGAGGCCCCCCATGCAAGCCACTGCCCCCAGGCCAGCCCGAGGCCCCCGCTCTCCCTTCCTCCTGATTCTATTAGATCTCTCAAGTGCCTTTGATACTGCCGATCATGAGATATTGATGTGATTATGGTCCCTAGCAAGAGCACTTGGGAACATTTCAGATTGGTTTAGCTCCTGTTTGAGAGAGCCCAGTAGATAATTATGGACCATTGTTCATCAGAGGTGAGGAGTATGGCATGTAAGGGCTGCAGGGTTCTGTTCTGTCCTTCTCCCATTCAATATGTATATAAGGCAAGTAGGAAAGAAATAAACCTGCTGTCGTCTTTGTAAAAGATCCATTTACTGCAGTACTCCAACACTTTTAAATTAAGCCACACTTTTGTCAAACTGCCTGTTTTATGTTGTAGCATTTGGTAGTTTACACACTTGTTTTTTCCTTTGAATGCTGGAATTAACATAGCATATTAACACCAGCATAAAGAGTATTAAGAGGTTGTCTTTCTGCATGGTACACATTTGTACCACTTTTAAAACACCACTGAAAGCTGTATATCCTATATGAAAATGTGTGTGTGTGTTAATGGTACAGAGATTAAATGTGTGATGATTATTTCAGTTGGAAAACAAATTAAAATGACAGCTTTCTCTAAACAAATATTACTGAGTTCGTGTACTTGTAAATTGAATTATATTCTGCACATGACCTATCCCACCAGGGCTAGCATCTCAGCTTTTCTACAGGTCAGTTGGCTTCCATTATTATGCACCATTCTAACTTATTGGTGCCAGGGTTCAGGATTTCCTGAAACTAAGTGCCTGGGGTGAATCGTTCATACAAGCATGTCAATTTAATTCCCACCATTCTTATAAAATGACTTCACTGAGTATATGGCATCCACAGTCACTGCACTTGTTCTAGTGTCAAAAGTAATTTATTTATATCTTGAATTCTGCATATTTATGGCCTGCAGAATTCAGAGACAAAAGTAGGTCACAAAAAAGACTAGATCAGGCATACTATAGCAATATGCATTCTCCAACTGTCCAGTGCCCCTAACATCAGAAACTCAACAATTAAGCAGTGAAGTTCAAAACCTGACGGCGTGTGCATCTTTTTAAAAGCAATATAAAGCTAAGATGTAATTGCTCTTGCATACTGTACCTACATATGCCTGAATATTAAGCAAACTTACACAATTCCTAATTAATACCTTGTCTTTACACCAAGGATATGCAGGTTGCAGAGATTTATATAAACTCATGAAATTATTCTGTGTGTCATGTCTACATAATGCTAGATGTGGAAGTGGTAGGGCACTGAGAAGGATGAAGTAGTAACTGCAATATATAAAGCGTGTATTTCAATTGAGGATTCTGTCAAATTTGCTTGTAGTACCCAATGTCAGCATGGAGTTAGCCACCCACTCAGCCAGGCATGCATTGTTTTGTCACTATTAAAGACATCAGGAAGGGGAAAAATACAGTAGTCAAGATTCTAGTGAGCTGTAGGACTTCTAAATTCTGTTCCATTTTAAATGCTTATAAAATTTAGAACAATGATGTTATTTAAAAAGGGGGTAATATTTTCAGCAAGGCTAGTGCCTGAGCTTCTCCAAAGCATATATATAATACAAATCACATAGGTGTGATATGTTGAGTGAAATCCTGGCCCCATTAAAGTTTTGCCATTTACTTCAATGGGGCCATGATTTCATCCATGATCTTGAGCGTTGCAGTGCTTCACAGAATGGGGAGGTGGGTGGGGCTAAAAGAAAAGAGGTAGGAGCTGGAGATATCAACTGAGAAGCTGTTCCAAGTGCTGCATCAAATAATGAACTAAGTTGGAAGTGGACAAAGTCATTGAATGGAGTATTTGGGAAAATCTTGAGTGTAAAGGAGAAAAAGGCTCGTGTAGATCTAGGCAGAATTGAGTGAGAGTGATTTTAAATGATCAGAAGCTTGAACTTTATACAAAAAATGAGGGGAAGATAATGCAGACATTGACCGAAGATGGGAGATACAGTCAAAGCAGCAGGCAAGTGTTATCATTATAGAAATGTAAAGTGACAGGACTGAAACTCTGCAGTACAGAATATGCATGGTTGATAGGTACACAACAATAAATGACATCTTACTCTATGTTGCTAATTGGCTTTTAAAATGTTGACTGCTTACAAACTGGTGTTGTGGAGATTGTAGTATAAAGTAAATTTCACAGAGTAAATTTCACTTGTGTAGCAGGGTAACAAGGTCCATGTACTAAAAGTCCCACTCAGGTCCTATTTTGAAGGCTTGGATAGGGACTTAAGTATTGTATAGACTATTTGTGCTTGCCATCTACTGTGACAAAGTTCCTCCTCTACCTGGGTGGGTCCTGCACTTATTGGTGGATTTGCTTGCCTCACAGATTCACCATGTGGGTCATGAAACAGCCCAGAGATCTTCCCCTCTGGTAGAAGCCACAGTCCAGGTCAATTCCTCCTATGTCTGATCAGGAGTTGGGAGGCTTGGGGGGAACCCAGGTCCACCCTCTACTCCGGGTTCCAGCCCAGGGCTGTGGACTGCAGCTGTCTAGAGTGCCTCCTGGTACAGCTATGCGACAGCTACAACTCCCTGGGCTACTTCCCCATGGCCTCCTCCCCAACACCTTCCTTATCCTCACCACAGGACCTTTCTCCTGGTGTTTGATAATGCTTGTACTCCCCAGTCTTCCAGCAATATGTCTTCTCACTCTCAACTCCTAGTGCCTCTTGCTCCCAGCTCCTCGCATGCACACCACAAACTGAAGTGAGGTCCTTTTTAAACACAGGTGCCCTGATTAGCTAGCCTGTCCTAATTGATTCTAGCAGTTTCTTAATTGGCTCCAGGTGTCTTAATTATACTGCCTGTCTTAATTGGTTCTAGCAGGTTCCTGATTACTCTAGTGCAGCCCCTGCTCTGGTCACTCAGGGAACAGAAAACTACTCATCCAGTGACCAGTATATTTGCCCTCTACCAGACTCCTGTACCCCGCTGGTCTGGGTCTGTCACACTACACAGAGGTGAATTTCGTCCAGAACTTTAGGGTTCTACATGTAAGCTTTTCAGCTGCTATGGACAATCTCATACAGATCTAATTTACTGCATTCCGCTCTGAGGTACTTCAGTGATGAGAATTACAGAAATATCTTACACAGAAAATGTGTGTGAATGCAAGAGGTAAGATCATAGGCGTGCGCAGCACATTTCATTAGGGTGTGCACCCAGGGAGCCCCGCCCCCATCCACTCCCTCCTACTTCCCACCCCCTGACTGCCCCGCTCAGAATCCCCAACCCCCCCTGCTCCTTGTCTCCTGACTACACCCTCCTGGGACCCCACCCCCTATCTAAGCCTCCCTGCTCCTTGTCCACTGACTGCCCCCCTAGGAACCTACTCCCTACCTGTCCCCTGACTGCCCCAACCCTTACCCACACATCCGCCCCCCAGACAGATCCCCAGGACTCCCACGCCTATCCAACTGCTCCCCGCCCCGACAGGACCCCCAGAACTCCCGACCCATACAACCCCCCCTGCTCCCTGCCTGCCCCAACCCCTCTCCACACCCCTGCCTCCTCAGAGGCCCCCCCCCAGAACTCGACTCATCCAACCCCGCCCCAGCTCCTTGTCCCCTGACCACCCCCTCCAGAGACCTCCCACCCTAACTGCCCCCCCCCCAGGACCCTCCTTGCTCCCTGTCCCATGACTGCCCTGACCCCTATCCACCCCCCGCCCCCTGACAGACTCTGGGACTCCCATGCCCCATCCAACCCCCCTGCTCCCTCACTGCCCCGTCCAGAGACCCCCTGCCCCTAACCACCCCCCCGGGATCCCACCCCCTATCCAACCCACCCTGCTCCCTGTCCCCTGACTGCCCCCACCCCTTATCCAACCCCCCCGGCCCCGGACTCCTTACCATGAGGCTCCTAGCAGCATGTTTGGCTCCGCGCAGACCCAGACACGCTGCCCCGCAGGAGCGGGCAGCCCCGCCCCTCAGAATGCTGTGCACACGGCGGCATAGCTCCAGATGAGCGGGCAGTGTGTCTGCCTCCCCGCGGAGCAAAACACCGCCCCGCAGGAGCGCGTAGCCCCGGCCCCCAGAGCGCTGCGCGTGTGGCAAGACTCCAGGGGAAGGGGGAGGCGACTTGCTGTGCTCGGCCGGGCGCTCCAGCCCGGGAGCGCAGACCCCACGGCTTGCCGCGCCGGGAGAGTGGGGCCATTTTCCCACCCCTGCATTAGGGTGTGCCTGGGCACACCCGGCACATCCCGTGCGCACGCCTATGGGTAAGATACCCTGTGTATCCCTGCATACATTCCACCCAGATGCATGAAGCACTTACACCTGCATGCAATACAACTTTAATAGGGACATTGAGCCATATACTTCAACTATGTCCCACTCAAAACACTATATGCATCAGCCTCCCAAATAGAGTAAGCATCTATTTCACCTCCACAGACTCTCCTCCAATTCTCCCCACCTTGACAAGCCAGTTACACAAAACTCTTGTCTCTTATTTTACACATACACACCAAAGCCCTGTCCTATGCCCTTCCCACTTCTACAATTCAGGAAACAGTGTTAACACATCTCGTCTTTTTTATCACACAACAGAAAACCTTCCACTGTCCACCAGTACAATGTAGCCCTAAAATCAATCGCTGTACCACATATCCTCCACATAAATAACCTAGGAATAGCCCTAGAATTTTCAAAAGCTACATTATACTTAGCTTGTTTCACTGTGTAAGTCCTGGCCCCTACAGTGACAGAGAATCAAATATTTACAATATAGAATATATATAGAATCATAGAATATCAGGGTTGGAAGGGACCTCAGGAGGTCATCTAGTCCAACTCCCTGCTCAAAGCAGGACCAATTCCCAACTAAATCATCCCAGCCAGGGCTTTGTCAAGCTTGACCTTAAAAGCCTCTAAGGAAGGAGATTCTACCACCTCCCTAGGTAACCCATTCCAGTGCATCACCACCCTCCTAGTGAAAAAGTTTTTCCTAATATCCAATCTAAACCTCCCCCACTGCAACTTGAGACCATTACTCCTTGTTCTGTCATCTGGTACCACTGAGAACAATCTAGATCCATCCTCTTTGGAACCCCCTTTCAGGTAGTTGAAAGCAGCTATCAAATCCCCCCTCATTCTTCTCTTCTGCAGACTAAACAATCCCAGTTCCCTCAGCCTCTCCTCATAACTCATGTGCTCCAGCCCCCTAATCATTTTTGTTGCCCTCCGCTGGACTCTTTCCAATTTTTCCACATCCTTCTTGTAGTGTGGGGCCCAAAACTGGACACAGTACTCCAGGTGAGGCCTCACCAATGTCGAATAGAGGGGAACGATCACGTCCCTCGATCTGCTGGCAATGCCCCTACTTATACAGCCCAAAATGCCGTTAGCCTTCTTGGCAACAAGGGCACACTGT